>CM049899.1:17556637-17564137 GCA_027474245.1 Spheniscus humboldti
AGAAAATGGGATAAATAAAGTCGAATTAATTCATTATAATAAAGAGAGAAAAGTCCCCCCTCTCTTATTCTGGGCTGGATTGATTACCATTCTGTATTCAGAAACACGTCCCCCTCGCATTCCTCTCCTGAAATCCGACAGAAAATGAGGCATTTATTGCTACAGGCAAAATTTGGTCCAGTGGACACAGTTTACATTTAGTATTTATAGAGAAAGAAATTAAATTATGGTGAAAAGTGAAGCCCTTGACCCCAGAATTAATACCAACCCCATCATTTTCTTATTTCTGTTAGGGCTGCGTAGTCCAAATTCAAGCTACCTTTTAGCTCTAAGCAGAGGCAGGGAGACCATAATTAAACTAATCTAAAGGGGGAGGGAGGGAACAGCAATAATACAGCAGTATATTGTATGGCATTCAATTAGGTGAATAAATACAACTCCGGACAGACAACATAGATTAGAGACTCGACTTCCTTTTTATTTCAATTTTAGCTTCTCCCTCTCTCATATCCACACAAGCCAGCACTAGGAAATGTATCATCTTGACTGGATATTTTATAACTGGAAAATCTATTTGTGTGTTTTCCAGAGATAAAGTGTCTCTCCCTCTTTCCCCTTCCCCTCTCTCTCCTTTTCCCTTCCTATATATTTTTTTCCCCCCTTTCTCTCCCCACCCTGCCCGCCCCCCGACTCGAAGGATTTAATTCCGCACGAACCTCCCAGGAAGATTTAAAGAGTTTCCCCTGTTTGATTTTCCAGCCCGGCTCTTTCTCTCCCTCTCCTCTTTGTTAAACGCAAACGCTGCTTCTCCCTGCGCTCCTCTTCCCTTCCCACCTTCCCGGTGGCCGGGACCGGCCGGGGGGAGCCCTCCCGGGGGGACCCCTCCCGGGGGGCGCCGGGCTGGCCCCCCCCCCGGCCCAGGGGACCGAGAGCTCCGGCCCCGGCGGGCTCGGGATGGGAGGGGGCGGAAAGCATCCCACCCCCCCCGCCCCCAGGAGCTTGGAAAGTGTTTCTCTAACCAGGCTCTGCGGGAGAGGGCACAAAACTGGGGGTCCCCAGCCCCGCGCTTTGCCGGAGAACGGTCCCTTTAGTTATTAACCGGGGAACCTATCGATATTTTATTTGGGTGAAAACTTCTATGGGGACGTAATTTAATTAGGACAAATTTGGCGGCTGTTTGGAAGCTGTTAATGACTGGCGGGGCGAAGCGCGGGGTGTGCGATGGGCTGCTTTTCCTGCGGGGGGGAGGGGGGCAATGGTGAGAGGGGAGGGATGGGAACTTTATTTGGGTTTGATTTTCTTTTCTTTTCTTAATTTTTTGGCCTCCTCTTTCGCGAACAGAGGCTGCTCCTGGTTGTGGCTGCGCTCACAATTCAAGGGTTGTGGTTGCTGCTGGGGAGGGGGGTGTCCGTGGCCGAATCGATAGGAGATTGCATTAATTATGATTTCGATTGATATGCTCAAATCTCCTTCTAAACGCTGCAAGCGGCTCTTCCCTTTTTTCCCTTTTCCTTCCCCCCCCCCCCCCCATTTTTTCCCTCTGCCCCCCCTCCCCTCTCCCCTGTTATAGAGCCGGAGAGGAGATGAAAAGGCTTGTAGTTTTAAATTCAATGTGACAGCTCTGGAAAGAGCGGATGATGAATCTCCTATTATTGGATCAGTCTATTTGCCGCTCAATGTCTCTCTGTAATTGGAGCAACATCACTTTAAAGGTTCAGAGAGTAGAGCATTTCTGGTGAAAAATCCCCACAACACGCTGGTGAATGTTTTAAAGGGAAATCTATTAGTGATTTGGAGAGGGGAGGGGACAAGGGGGAAGAGGCTGGGTTGGAGGGGTGGGGGGGGAGGCTGTGTGTAACTCCGGCTGTTTAGTATTTAACCGGGTATCAGACGGATCCGTGAGTTCCCCTCCGTCCCCCCCCCCCCGCCCGCCCGGCCCCCGCCGCCCTCCTCGGGCTGGAGCTCGTATCAAAGCCCCCCTTGTCTTGTTGTGACAGCTCTGATATTGTTTATTGAGGCTGGATGTCAGGTATAATTAGCAATCGATATGGAAAACGTTTGCTCCCCACACTGGCACGTCTCTGACGTCAGGACCGATTAACGTTTCTTATTGGTCCCAAATTCCCCCAGCCTGAGCTAATTATTGGGAGCCTGATGTTGATAAAGTTAAAGCGCCCGGGCGCCCTGCAGCATGAGCCCCTCGCCGCGCCGTCGCCTCCTCCTCCGGCAGCAGCACCCCCGGCCCCAGCCACCCCGCCGCCAGCGCCCCCAGCCCCGCCGGCACCCCCCGCGCTAGAGCCGCCCCCATGATGGACAGCCGCATCCTGGAGCATCCCCATGCCCAGTTCGGGGGTATGGTGGGTTTCCCTTACCCGCTCGGTCACCACCACGTCTACGAGCTGGCCGGGCACCAGCTGCAGTCGGCGGCCGCCTCCGTCCCCTTCTCCATCGATGGATTACTGAGCGGCTCCTGCGCCGCCTCCGTGGTCAACCCGGCGCCGCTCATCCCCTCCGGCTGCGGGGTGAGCGGGGACAGCCAGCCCTTCAAGCTCGCAGGTAGGAGCGGCCCCGTCGTCGTCCCCCGCCCTCCCCTCCTGCCCCGACCGCCGCTCCCCGCCCGGAGCGTGTCAGCGCGGAGGAAAAAAAGCACCGCGGCCCCCCCCCCCCCCGCATCCCTAGCTGCGGATATTGGGGTGCCGGGGGGGGGGTGGTGGCGGCTGTGCTGGGCCCCCTCGAGGGGACGGACAGGACGGGGCGGGGGACCCCGGCTCGAGCGCCGGGACCATCCCCCGTTCCCACCGGCGTGGGGCCACGCGTGTACCCTGAACAATAGCGGGCCCGGCCCGGTGCCTTCCCCCAAAGTTCATCTCTGGGGTGGGGGCTCGGAGCATACCATTAGAAAAAAAAATAAAAATAATGAGAATCGCTGGAGTTTGGGCAATGAAGAGCGGTATTTTTTTTTTTAAAAAAAACGATTTAACCAAAGGGAAGCGCTCGCCTTCCCTCCCCACCGGCCTGTGGCACCGCTATTGTTCAGCTGTTAAACCACTCCGTCGCCCCAACATCCTTTTTGTTAATCCCGGAACAGCCCCCCTCTGCACCTCAACTAAATGAAAATTATTACTGATTTCCACGCCCGGCGGAAAACCTTAGGAGAGGTGCAGCTAGGGCTGTAAATCCCCAGCCTGGAGATGTACGTACTCGGAGAGGCTGCGAGCGCACCAGCCCCACGCCCGCCCGGGCTCGGGGGTCTGCGGGAGGCCCGGAGGCCGCCCTGCCCTCGGGGCCCCGCGTGGGACCGGGCCGTGAGCTGCGGCCCACGCAGGTGCTCGGGCGGGGGGGGGGGGGGAGGGCGAGGGATGGGGAAGGGAAAGAAGGGGGGGCTTTATATTTTTTTTTTAATGAAACCTTTGGTGGCTGGAGCAAATATTGGAACTTCTCTCTCTCTCTCTGCCAGCTGAGTGCCTGTGGAAAGCTTCCTTCAGGAATAAATGTTCTGTAAAGTACATTTTCGGAGGAGGCGAGGGCAGATCGGGTTCCTCCCCATTTTTAGCGCAGGTGTGTGTATAATCCCGCTCTTTTACCAACGCTGCCGAGCACAAAAGTTAAAAGGCTCCTGTGAATGGCAGGGAGGGGGGGGGAAGAAGGCCTGTCTTCCAGGGAGCTGAGGGTATTTCTGCCTTTTCAGACTCGGGTGACCCGGACAAAGAAAGTCCTGGCTGTAAAAGAAGACGAACCCGCACCAATTTTACTGGCTGGCAGCTCGAGGAGCTGGAAAAGGCGTTTAATGAGAGTCATTACCCGGACGTGTTTATGCGAGAGGCTCTGGCTCTCAGGCTGGACTTGGTGGAGTCCAGAGTACAGGTAAAAACCGTGCTTCCCCCCCCCCGCCCTCTCCCTGCGCCGAGCGGTCCCCGGGGAGGCCCCGCCGGACCCGCATCCACGCTTCGGGACGGGCCCTGCGCGCTCGGGCCCGCGGCCCCGCTCCTCCCGGCCCTCTCCTTTTGTTTCCCTGCCTTGCACTGGTCCTTGCTGGTTTATTTTCTTATTATTATTCCCGCCCTCCCCCCCCCTTTTTTTTTTTTAGTCTTGCAAACGAGCCCCGAAGAGTGGCATCCCAGTCTGGCTTCCCTAAACCTTTCTTGTTATTACAAAATTATTATATTTTTCTACCGTAAACACTTTTCTTAAACGAGCCAAGGGCGAAAAATTAGCATGCAAATATGAGGCTTAATCACGGGCCAGGGTACGCTGGAGAATGTCAATAAAGCTCGTAGGTGAATCGAGAGCGTGTAGAACTTGTAAAACTTAATTTTAACGAAACTGCTCGGGCCCTCCGTCGTACGGGATGGGGAGGGGAACCATCTATTTGCTTCAACTGATCTGGAAAAAATAAAATGGGAACTGAGTCGGGGGATGCGGGTGTGATGCGGGTTGGCCGTTGGATCTTCAGATGCTGTTTTACGCCGCGGTGGCTGCGAGCGGGCGGCGAGGCCGAGCCGGCGCCGCTGCTCCGCGTCCAGCCGGGCTGCTCCGGCCGGGGGCCCGCGGCCGTGCGGGGCGGCTCGACGCGATGCGGCTGGGCGGCTTCGCGTGGGCCGCGTGTGCGGGGAATGCGTCCTTAAACCCATCTCAGGCGGCGGGGACGTTCCCCCCGGGATGAGCTGACGCCGTTTGCCGCGGTTCCTCCATCAGCTTTGTCTCACGGTGTCTTTCCGAGCCGCCTTTCCCTCCCCGCGCCGGCTCCGAGAGCATCCTCTCCGCCGTGCCCGGGAGCCTGCGGGGCTCTCTCGGGTGCGGACGGGGCCCGGCTAGGGGGGAAGGAGCCGGGATCGGGCCACCGAAATCCCCGTGGTGCTCCCGCGCTGGGGTCGCGCTCCGGCACCAAAGGCAGCCGCTGGCTCAGGCCGGGGACCGGCGGTGCCGGCAGCCCCGATGGGCCGAGGCCCCGCAGGCGTGGAGGGGACGCGTGTGCGGCCGGGGAACCGCCGAAGCGGGCAGGAGCAGGGCCGGAGCAGAGAGGATTTAATTTTAATTTTTTTTTTTCCTTCCATAATCTATAACATACCCAACCAAACGCCGCTTTCGGGCTGATCCAACCCCTCTGCTCCGGCGCCCGGGACGGGCAGGAGGCCCGGGCGAGGCGACCCCCCCACCCCCGCCGCCCCTGCCCTCGGCCCACTTATTGTGCTGTGTTTTATTGCGTTTTGCGCGCTGCTGCGGGAGGGATCGGGCCCGGCCCCGCAGGCCGGGGCTCCGGCTGGTACTTCTGCATCCCTCGGCCGCGGGGAAGAGTCGGGGGGGCTGTGTTATCCCTTTCCCTCCCCGCGGCGCCGGTGCGGGCAGGGTGCAGCGTGTGTGTGCGTGAGTGTGCACCCCCACCCCCTTGCTTTTTTTTTTTTTTCTACCCTGTTAAAGAAGCGTGGATATCTCTTCCTGCCCCTTCCCTCGCTGTCCCTCTCGCAGGCGCCAGGTCCTGTGGATGGGGGCTGCCGGCACCTCGAGGGGTGGACGGGGGAGGCCTGAGCTGCGCTTCTCCCTCCCCCCTGCCCTGGCCACCGCGGGGGCCCGGTGCGCTGGGTGTTAATTGCTTCTCGTTGTTCGGTGTGTAGGTCTGGTTCCAAAACCGCCGGGCCAAATGGAGAAAGAAAGAGAACACGAAGAAGGGCCCGGGGCGGCCGGCTCACAACTCCCACCCCACGACGTGCAGCGGGGAGCCCATGGACCCCGAGGAGATCGCCCGGAAGGAGCTGGAGAAAATGGAGAAGAAGAAGCGCAAGCACGAGAAGAAGCTCCTCAAAAGCCAAAGCCGCCACCTGCACTCGCCCAGCGGCCTCTCCCTGCACAGCACGCCCAGCTCCGACAGCGACAGCGGCGGCGGGGGAGGCCTCTCGCCCGCCCCGCCCGAGGCCAAGCCCCGCGGGCAACCCCCACCGCACCACCCGCCGCCCCCCGCCGCCCCCTCCGAGTCGCCCCCCGGCACCTGCGACCAGACGGCAGAGCCCTTCTACCCCAGCCAAAGAAGCGGGAGCGGGCGGCTCCAGCGCCCGCCCGACAAGGACTGCGCGGCCGCCCCGTCGGGGGACGGCAGCGGGGGCGCGGGGGGGCCCCGCGGCGCCGGCGGCTTCCACAAGCTCAACCCGTTCAGCGTGGAGAGCCTCCTCTCCGACTCGCCCCCCCGCCGCAAAGCCGCCCCGGACTTCCCCAGCCTCCCCCCCTGCGCCCCCCGCACCCTCATCGGCAAAGGACACTTCTTGCTCTACCCCATCACCCAGCCCCTGGGCTTCCTCGTCCCGCAGACCGCCCTCAAGGCCAGCCCGGGCCCCGAGGCCGGTCAGCCCCCCCGGGACTCCCCGCTGCCCGCCGCCAACCCCGGCCCGCCCGGCTGCAGCGCGGAGCCGGCGCCCGCCGGTGCCCAGCCCGGCCCCGGCTCCACGGACTCGGCGGCGGCGGGGTCGGTGCCCCCCCCCGCCGGCCGGCGCTTCGCCCCGCTCCGCGACCGCGCACGGTGACCCGGCGGCGGCCGCCCCCGCGGAGGGCGGCAGCTTCCCCCGGCCCAAATCGCCGGTCCGGGCGCGGGACGCCAGCACAGCCAGGGACAGATCGGACTGCGGCCCCGCCGACGGCGAGGAGGTGGACATGGACTGACCGGGCGGGAAAAAAAAATTTAAAAAAAGAACAAAACAAAAAAAAAGCAAAAATAAAAACACCCGAGAACGGCACCGGCACCCCCCGCGCCCGTCACCCGTGAGAAACGGGGGGAAGCGCTCCCCCGCTCACCCCACGCACACCATTCCCGCAGCCCGCGGGAGGCGGTGGCACAGCCGAGAGAGCGGCTCTTCCTCTCCTTAGAGTTTATCACAGGTCGATTCAGGTGATCAGTTAGAGCTTTTCGGTTTTTATATTTAAAGAAAAAAAAAAGAAAATGGGGTAAAAACAAAAAAAAAAAGGAAAATTGTTTGTTAAGGCTTAGCAGCAGCTGGACTTTGTGGTGTGACAAACTGTACCGCGACAACAACGGAACTCCTCAAAACCCTTGTAAAATGCAGAAATGTCTAAGAATATTTATATATGTAAAATTTTTGATAAATAAAGGCTCTAAAACTCCCTGCCGCCTGGTCTGGCTGCGTGACTCTTCCCTCTCTTTTTTTTTTCCCCCTTTTTTTTTTTTTTTTAAGCCCTCTTTGTGTGTGTGCGTGTGTGTGTTTATTGCTTAACAAATTTATTCATTTATAGCCTCCCGGTGCCCACCCCTCCCATCCGAGGTTAGGAGCTGCAGGCTACGGGACCCGGCCAGCTCCTGCAGAGTTTTGATATGAAAGTAATTATTTTCCCGGTGGCTGCTGCGGGGATTCAGTTTCTTGCCCAAAGGGTTATTATACATTACCGATTTCTAGTGATATGAAATCACATAAACTTCCTACAATAATAGAATTAGCATGAAAGGCTGGGGTGTCAAATTGAAATTGGAAAATAATAGCCTCAGCAGCTGGGGGAGTG